>CAJVNO010000015.1:451051-480985 GCA_911174995.1 Penicillium olsonii | reverse complement strand
CGTACTTAAGCCACACGCCGGTGAGTTAGTAGTTGGGTGGGTGACCACCAGCGAATCCTCACTGTTGTATGTTTTTTGCCTTTTTTGGCTACCAACTCCTGCATGTATAGTGTACGTAGTGTCCGGGTGGAAGAGCGCGATGGTGGTCGGACAAAGCAGACGGGACGATAGGAGGACCATGAATTAAGTGATAGGGATAGGAGAGAACCTTGGAACAAAGATGTCATAGCAGCTAAGTGTCTCTGTGAATTGCTAAACCCATACTGTCGAAACACGGCTCTTCCTTTCATCACATGGTATTTCCATCCTTGGAATCCCTCCAGAGTCTCTCGAAATTTTCCCAACCTCCGGGCGGCGCATCCCACATAGCCAACTCACGCACAATTGTCTCGTAGCATCCGTCGCTCGGCATGGTGCCCTGGCAGACATTTCCGCCAACAGCGATGTTGATGAGGATTCTGAACTCACTCATCTTTCTCGTTCCCGGCGGCTTCTCGGCTCTCATGATAGGCATTCCATCAATTAACCAGACCAAACGGCCTCCTCCTGTAGATTCATCCTCATCCCAAATAAAATCGTATCTCACGCCCGACGGCGAGGTGATATTAGGAATGGGGGTTTCGAGAACGCGATGTTTGTTCCAGTCCTCGCCGTTGAAATGACCCCAGTGTAGACAAGTGTGATTGACAGCGTCGCCGTTCCAAGCTTCCATGATATCCATTTCGCCATCCTCGGGCCATTTGAAGGGATCTTTAGGCAGCAGCCAAAAGGCGGGCCAGATACCGCGCGCCACCGGGGCCGTGATTCTGGCCGACAGGCATCCCCGTGATCGGTCAAGGGTTTGGTGACTGGACAGTCGAGCGCTGGTAAATTTCTGAGCAGGATCTGGATGCCCATGGTTGATCAGAGCGCGTAGAATCACGGCATCTCCCCAATGGAATGAGTTTTGCGGACTGTCGATATAATTTTGTGCCTCATTGTTGCCCCATCCATGTTGACCCTGCTCGTGGTAAAAATTGGAGGACACAGGGGCTTCAGGATGGAGATTGGGTCGCCAGTAGATTTGTGGCTGCGACTGTTGATAGCCTAGTGGTGGTTTGCTGGATGTTGGGATAGGCGGTGGGGCAGCCTGGGAGGCCTGGGGGGAGTTGTTGGTGAGCTCATCCCAAGCCTTGTCTGCTTTATCGAAAATTCCTTGGAGCGCCTGTCTGAATGGCATCTTGAGTACTCTGTATGATCGATGTTATGATTGCACAAGACAGGAACGTGGAGAAAGCAACTTCACCGCCCTACAGGGCTGGGCATCAATAAAAGTGACGTCATATTCCGTACATTGTACACGGCGATGATATGGCTATACCTAGTGCCTCTGAAACTTCCTCAGAGCTCCATGCCTGGAAAGGGGAAGGAGAATGAAAGACGAAATGCGATCTACCGAAAAAGTGCTAGAGGACTGGTTGTCATAACATGCCCTATCATCAGGTTAATTTCGGACATATTTTCTACCTTCTTTCCCCATCTCATCTGTTCGCCATCAAATGTTGATATTACAACTGATGGGATCAAGAGTCCAAAGAAAAGATTGATTGTGAATCTCCGAAAGAGATGCGAAGGAGGGAAAAGCAGAGAGAGAGGAGAGAGCGCGATGTATCTCTGCCCAGGTGGAGAACAGCCAGAGTCACCTGACCGGTGTTCACAACAAATGTAAGTCGGTACCTGTTATATACAGACTTGTCAGGGGAGGACCTGAATTGTGAGTATCTTGTATTCAAAAAATAAAGCAATGCATTCTATTAATCTACTTGAAAACGGGAGGTGCCCATTCCATCCTCGCCAAATGCATAATGGGAAAAACAAGCCAAGAAACCAAGAACGAAACAGAAAATCCCACTACACGCAGCTTCTCACTCTAGATATCTCTCTCGGTATCTTTTGATCTCTCGTCTTTTTTGTCGTGAGACATCTGCCGTGTGATCCGCTCTTTGTGGGTCCATAGATACCATATGGTTATGGTAATGGCTGCTAAGATGATTGTGGCAACAACAAATATCCAAAACTGCTTGGATATTCTCAGTTCTTCGGTGGTTCCGTCGTCGAACTTGAACAAATTCATACCGAAAACAGACTGTAATGCGCAAACAAAAGGTTAGTCTTTCAGAAGCCAATCCAGTTGATTTCAAACTTGGAAGATCAACGGCACTAGGTACTTACTGATACCAAGCTCGCAGGTAAATATATCAGCGTCAAGATGGTAACCACCTTGACTGTTGCATTGTCGTCAAAGTTTCTTGTCCCGAGCCGAAGCAACTGTTCATTGGAATACAGCATGCGATTGTTCAACTCGACCATTCGGTTGTTGAGATTCAGCATTTGGCTAGTCATCGTATAGTCCAGCCCTATAGTCGTCTTCTTTAAATCAGCAAATGACACGAAAGCTATATTAGAATAGTATTGAACTTGAGACTCACGATATGCCACGTATCCTTGACTGCTTCTTTCAGAACCTCTATCCCAACAACAAGCCCCTCGAGACGTCTTTGATGGTACGCCAAGAAATTGGCAAGTTTGAGATAACCATTCTGTCTGCCACTTTGACTCGAGTCCAGCGCGTGGCTTAATTTTCCAAGTGTCGTGAGAGTTTCCAATATTACTCCAATTCTGTGTGTAGTGGGTAGCAAACGATCGCGGGTATAGTGAATAGCCGTCAAGTTGCTGTCACCTCCGGCGGTAAGAACATGATCGATATTCCTCATGACAAAGTCAAGAGACTTATCAGTCTAGAAATGAAGATCAGTTGAGCAGAACAAATGAATAAAGGCATTTTGAAGGCTTACATGGCCATCCACGTCCCGGCCGAGATAGTGAATATACTCGTGCCAGTTCTTCAAACAAGAAGATAGGGCACCAGAATGCATTGAAAACCAGGTATGATCTGAGCTCAGTCCTTGCTGGTTCTCTGACGCATATCTCTCGAGTTCCTTTTGCATTGGAGTGTTAGCCCCGACGTGAAAAAAAATCCAGAGATTTTTCAGGCTATGAGGATCATGATGATGAAAAACAGCTATTTGGCGCATGGTCCAATGCCGAAGTCCAGCTAAGACTGGAAATGTGAGTCTGTAAGAAATTTCTAAAATATTTATTAGGTCGATCAATAGGTTTCGTTGTATTGAATTCACCAACCTTGTATAGCATTATCACGATTTTGAATTTTCATTGCCCCTTCTCCTACTGAGAAGCTCATGGGTTTGTCTCCAAAGGTTGACGTCAAGTCCCATAAGTCATCGCCGATCTCATAGCAATCCATAAGTGCTTGAAGAGCACACTTCGAAATTTGGAGAGGTTTGGTAGATGACTTGGAGTTGATTGAGCTGTTTGCGGGAAGTCAGAGCCAGCTAGAATATGTGTGTCTGCATGATTTCTATGTAAAACCTTACACAATTCGCAATTTGGGCATTGCCGTGGTTGAAACATGCTGTTCAAACGAACTATTCTCTGTAAATTTGAGAGTAGCAACACTATCTGGCGTAGAATCTATGAATAATTAGTTAACATATGTCTGTTGAGTATTAAGAAAGGGAAAAAAATAAAAAAAATAAAAAAACTAACCGTCGGTCTGACACATCCATATGCTAGCAGTATCATCGGGGGTACAAAATGTAGGATAAGTTGATGTTGTGGTCATTGCGGGCACAAGCTGTCCAAGGTTGGGAGTTGAGTGCGTTTCAAGGTAGTTTCGAAAGCGTGCTGGAGTAAGAAATAATTTTGGCAATTCAATCTCATTCAGATTAGTCCACACTTAAATACAACTCTCTGAAGGTATCCTTGGATCTTGACTTTTGTTTCTCAAACATATGATTGCTCCGAATCAGCCTATAGACACCGCAGCCTAGCCCTGGGGCACAGGTGTGAATTGCGCCCGACGTGAGACCAAGCCATCCATTTGCCATGAGGCTAAGCCGCCACGCCCTACCACCTGAGCATATCCAGAACGCCTTGGATATGTACAAGCTCTTAGCTCCATTCCACCCATTCATCTTCGCGCAGGTCCCTGTTTATTTTCAATATTAACAACCATTTCGACCGAAAGAAATGAATACCGAAGGAACCTTACGCGATTTCATCCTAATTCATATAGTCAGTCGCCAGAGAACCAAAAGAGATATAATTTTCCCGTTTTCTCAAGCTCACCTCTTTCACCTCTCGTGGCGCCTGGAAGCTGATACGCCCATCGGCCCGCTGCGGACGTTGG
Organism: Penicillium olsonii; assembly: GCA_911174995.1. NCBI lineage: Eukaryota > Fungi > Ascomycota > Eurotiomycetes > Eurotiales > Aspergillaceae > Penicillium > Penicillium olsonii. Next base: position 476,736 of record CAJVNO010000015.1, on the reverse strand, counting down.
TTTAGTCTTTGCCCTGAGCTTCAATGTGAGAAGACCTGAGGATTGATATGCTTACTACAACATCAATTTTCCGCCCAAAAATTTCGAAGAGCTTGTTCTCGAGCGTTGTACGATTTATGTAACCACCTATTCCTTCTCTGATAACGGTCGAAACAAGAGGTTGTGAGCTGGACCGTTTGTAACTTGAGGACATTTTGGGTATTCTTGTGATGGACGAAGGATTTGAAACAAAAAGTCCAGTGCAACGTAAGTTTAGACATATATCTCAAGGAAAGCAAGACTGCAGCAAGCCAAAGAGACTGGTGAACGCTCTAAAGGAGCATGGAAGTACGGAGTGCTCCGTGGATTCTCCGGCAAAAGAGCCGCTTCGTAAATTGCCCCAAGAGCATGCCAAGGTTTTACGTATCATCTACCCTAGGAGGCTGTCACAAGACATCTTGCTTGTGCTAGTTCGATTTCGAAATGGGCCAGCCCCGGGCCTCGGGGTGTGGCTGAGATCTCCAAGCTCGGACAACCTATCCCTTTCCTCTTTTGAGGCTGAGATCAAACATGGGCTCTTCTTTTTTTCGCCACTGATCTGCATTTGTTTGTTAATCCCACGTGGCTGATGCGGATAGGCAGATTTCATGATATGCGCTTGTCCGTTATTGGCAGTTATAGAGAGAAAGACTCATCATTTCACCCGGGTTTTGAGAATCTTGGCGAGGGGAACACGGTAATATATAAGCAAATATCCCAGATTCGTCTTAGTATAGGTACTTGACACGTGATTGGTCTTGAAAAGAAATGAAGTGCATGAGAGATGTGGTGTGTCAGTTCCAATCCAAACGCTCTCTCACATTCATACTAAGACCGGGGTTGATGCGGGGAACCATGAACCCTACAGAAATTTCCGTCCAATGAGTTATGAAATGTAAAGCATCGTCAAAACTTTTCTTCATCTATACTCCGTACTCCCGGATAATTTGGAAACTGAGGTTGAGGTGGCATCCATGGGTAAATGAATGCTATTGGAGAAGATGTGAGGACATAGTGAAGCAAAACAAAACATTCCCTTCACATGCGCCTCGACCAAGCTGATTTCAATTTCGCCAGACTCCTTTCAGCCAATATGTAGGTAGGCTGACTTCTAGGCCTTGGCTTTGTTAAATTTCCTTTCCAAATTACCACGCGCCTTTTAAGTTGCCCTTTTGTGTGGACTTGGCAAAGGTCATTACACCTCATGGGTGCCGACCCAGGTTGGTCTGGCTAGTTCGGTTTATTTTCAGACAAGACACGAGGTAGGCTGTGTACCATATTTACTCAAGCGCTAGACTCTTACTACATTAGCACGGACTCGAGGACCTGCAGACGTTTTCAGCCGCGGAGCAGTCCCCTCAAGTCATATCGACCCACAGAGAGAGCTCGCAAGGTCGACCCTTCATAAATCTCACTCAAATATCAACTTTTTTCTTCTATTATTTTTGTTCTCTCTACCTGTAGCCCTAGCTGATGCGAAACATTCTGATTGGAGAAGCTGCAAAATGACTGCAAACAGGCGCCGTTCCAGTCACACCACGAGGTGATGTGTTCCACCAAAACCCATTGAAGGCAGCTTCTGATTTTCTTGCCCTTCTAGATTAGACTACCCACTCTTCAACCAACAAACCGAAAAATTAGAGACGGATGTCACCAGCTTTCACCAAACCGCGCAGCTTACAGATGTTGTCGATCTGGCAACACTCATTCGGGGCGCGAAGTTATCACGACAGCGATGGAATCAGAACAAAATCGGCCTCACCGATGCAGAAAAGGTTGCTATAGGCAAAGAGATCAAAGAGGTCTCGATACCATGGTTACAGAACAGGGGTCTTCTCGTCATCATCATGACCACGGCCTGTGCAGCAATCACACAGTATGTCGAGTGTCACACTCACAGACAGAGAATCAATTGACAATAGACACAGGGGATGGCAGCAATCTACCATCAATGGCAGTTCTCTTCTGAATTGGGAGGGGGAGCTTAACCTCAATCACGACAAGCATCAGTTGTTAATTGGATTCATCAACGCAGCTCCCTGGCTTTCGGGAAGTCTCATGTATGTCGCATATCTGAACGGCTCTGTTCATGCCAATCTAACCAAGGATATAGAGGTACCTGGCTAAGCGATCCACTGCAAGACCACTTTGGAAGACGGCCCGCCCTGTTTATAGCCGCAATCTTCTGCGTGGTTCTTGTGATAGGTATTTGGATCCCATAGAAGGTGTGGCATGGTGTCTAATTCAAAATCCAATCCAGGAACTGCTCATTGCCAGTCCCGGGCGACACTACTTGTGTGTCGCATATTGCTAGGCGTTGGGGTACGTGTGACTTCATTAATGTCTCATCTCCGATTCCCCATCCCATCTCACGTCATATTTTCCAATTAGATTGGATCGAAAGCTTCTATCGCGCCCATATTTGCCGCCGAAGCAGCCCCCGATAAGCATCGTGGCCAGGTTTTGATGTTGTGGCAACTATTTGATACATTGTATGTTCGAGTACTACTGGAGCTACTCGCAGGTTTAAGCTAATCATGGATTTTGATTTAGGGGGATATTTCTGGGCTTTGTCTCCGCTCTCATTGTGATGGACAGCTGGAGGGTTCTTCTCGCCACTGCGACAATCCCGGCAATTATACTTCTGTTTCTGGTATTTCTATGTCCCGAGTCGCCTCGTTATCTGATACAAAAAAACAAGTATGCCGATGCATATAAAAGCCTGCTCGAGCTCCGCGGAACGCCTGTTCAAGCTGCACGAGATCTTTACTACATTCATTCTCAACTGCAGACCGAGGCTATCACCAAATGGGATCCTCCGCACAGTTCCGAGGAGTCATTCTCGTGGCAACGAGGGGATGGATATGCCTATCAACAATGGATAAAGAGAGTCAATTTCTTCAAACGAATGAGATATCTTGCCACCGATCATCGAACTCGAAGAGCATGCGTTGTGGCTTTCATTGTGATGGCGTCTCAACAACTTTGTGGTGTAAGTTCTTTCCTGTACCTCTGTTTCTTCGAAAGTTGCTCAAACATCCCGAGAATGAACAGATTAATGCCTTGACATTCTACTCATCTTCTCTTTTCACCAAAGATGCATTTCTGAATTCGAAGACGGTGATCAAGTGGTACAATTTCAGTAAGTCGCTCCGATGAACACTTACCAAATTCTAAGGTTTCTCTTTAACTGATGCACATGAAGGCTTTGGACTAGCGAATTTTCTCTTCACGCTACCTGTGTTGGGATTTATAGACTCGCGAGGACGTCGACCTTTACTCCTTGTATCTTTTACAGGGATGCTTTTCAGTCTTATCGCCATCAGCGGCTTCTTCAAGATTGCAGACGAGAGCACTAGAGGAATTTTAATAGGAGTGTTCAGCATTGTGTTCTTTCTATTCTTCTACTCGGTTGGTGCCGGACCGATCCCTTTCACCTTGAGTGCAGAAGTTTTCCCTCTGTGCGTGCGCGGTAAGTTGATCAATCCTCCTTTCTGCGGTCAGCTCAGACTAACACATACCAGAGGTCGGAATGAGTTTCAGTGTTATGGTCAATTTTCTTGGTCTTGGGATCTTGGTGCTTTTTGTTCCTCAGTTAACCTCGGCATTCAACGGCCAGGCCAACCTTTTGTTTTTCTTCTCGTGAGACTTGGTTTCCTGTCCCTATTGCAGGCTTTGCTACATTACTAACAGCTTGACAGGGGTCTTAACCTCTTGGGACTTGTTTTGATTTTCCTTTTGGTTGGTGTATTCTGGCCTTCAAATTTGCGCGTTATGCTAATAGCACAGGTCCCCGAAACCAGGCAAACGAAACTGGAGGCTATGAACTCTATATGTAAGTGGCTTCCAGTGAAGCTATTCAAAACATGGCTCTTTACAAGGTTGCGCACTAATATTCTCGATAGTTGAGACAACGACAAAGGATAATATCGTGAGACACATGGGCTCTCTCTCTTGGAAGTCGTCAAGACAGGAGGACGAGGACGGAAATAGCAGCTCTGTGCAGGGTCAGGAACAATAGTTTAAGAATACCACTTGAAGAGAATGTTAGATATGTGATCCGGATCATATCCGTCAATTCCCAAAGCAATCTTGAAATTATGGATTGGATCTCCAAAGCTGATAGACATGGGTATAGAGCAAATGACTCAAAATCACCAAAATGATCCTAACTTCTGTGTAAAATCTATCTCCTCAACGATGGCTGCGCTGTTCTTGCTCTCCTGGCTTTGTCCTTCAATTCTCCATGGAGCCATGATGGTAAGTTGTAGTTGATGGGAAGTGTTGCTCTCGGGGTTGCTTTTGCATCAAGCAGTATGCGGGTAATCGTCTTGTTCTCCTCCATCAGAGCAACTTCCAATGGACTCATCTCAAGCGGAGTTCCAGCATCGAACTTTCTGTTCAAGTCTGCTCCACCGTCCAAAAGTGCGTGAAACTTCCTTGTCCACATAGGATCTATGTTTGGATATCCGTAAAAGTCTTGAAGCGCAAGCGTGAGGTGGTGCATTAACGGCGTCTCATAAGGTGTGGCTTCAGGTGCACCGGGCGGCAACTGATCGAATCCCATCTTTTTGTTGAAGGCCTTGATAACATCCTCCTTAGCACTGCTTTCATGTATTACTGCAAAATGTAAGCAGTTCCAATTATGCTCTCCTGTGCAAATTGTATAATCTGCTCCATGAGAAAGAAGTAGTGAAACCACATCAGCATGACCAAGAAAGGCCGCTTGCATGAGCGCCGTTCTTTCACTGGACAATTCGTTCAGAAAAGCGGCAAACTCGGGATTTGGAGGAGGGATAGAAGCATCAATCACGGCCTTCACTGTACTCGGGTTGCCTGTACGTACTGCAAGATGGAGTGGCGTGTCCCCTCCGGACGAGCAGGTTCGCACGTCCAGACTTTTTTGGTGGAAGGTTCGTTGGTGGTCGGAAAGCTTATTGATAACAGTAGCGTTTGCCAGATTAATGGCATATATTAAAGGACGCTCGCCATCGTGAAGACACTCTTCAACATCTATAGGCTGCGACAATATAATGTCGAGTTCTCGCATTCTGTTCTTCTCAATTGCATAAGCAAGATAGCCCGGTGCTATTAGCGTTATAAGTTAGCCAATGGAAAATATGCACTAACACGATTCCCATAAGTGGACTTACTCCAGCTTGCCATGCTTGGCTTTATAGGTTGCATTCCCTGACTAGTGTAAATGTTGATGGTTTGAAGATTGTGCAGTGCGCTCCGCACTTCACGTGCCGATGGGCGCCGTTCGAAATCTATCTGAAGCATCGATCGAAGAACCTGTTGCATTTCTTCTAAGAACCCAGGGTTGTAATTTTGCGGAGGCTGATTGTCAGGCTGCTCTTGTAGCTCTCCACCGGTACTTGAGATCTGGGGGCTAGCACTGTATCTGTTCGGAAGTTCGTAAATCCATGACTCGATGCTCGGATGCAAAGCGGGAGGCATTCCAACGTGGAAGCAGTCGTCTCGTCTGCCCCCGATCAACATTTCTTTTCGCTGCTTGTCAAGCTCTTGTAGACTCGCGGGATTCAGTCCCAAAGCAAAGACACGCGTGAGTATGCACCCAAATGACCAGATGTCACTTCTAAGCTGAACCTGGTCATCCGGCGCCTGGTACTCACCCATTCTTAAAGACGGTCTACGCATCGCGTGCGTATAGCCTGAGTCCCGTGTGCTGTCTTCTGACTGACGGAGATGTGCTACATGAGAGATACCGAAATCTGTGATTCTCCAGATCCCGGTTGATGATCCAGGGTGTTTGAAAACAAGGATGTTCTTCGGCTTGATATCCATATGGCACATTGCTTGGTCATGGAACTCCGGCCATTCACTCTCGAGATGAAGATGCTCATGCAAAAAGTGAATTGCAGCTGCAAACTTTCGGGTCTCATGGATGAGGTCTTTGAGGAGGCATTCAGTAGGTTCCATACTTTGATAGCCTTTGACCAAAAAGTCCTCCAGGTCCATATCTGCCCATGGCATGATGATGTTCCACTGATTGTGAATGCTGAAGATCGCTAGATAGGAGATTATTCGCTTGTGGGTGGATAGACTTTCTCGAAGGCTTTTCAACGCATTGACTTCAACGAAATGATTCGGCTTGTGAAAGGACTTTCGAGCAACAACGAGTTCGACCTAAAAGACAAGGAGATATGTAAGCGACCTGTTGAATCAATCCATCCCTGACACTCACCGGATGTGGGGCATCTGGTATACCGAGGTGGTCGCTCAAGTGACTCAGGATGATATGGTTGGGTGGTATCTTCTCCTTGGTGACCGTTCCAAAAACACCCTCCCGTAGTACATAATCATCCTGGTATAGTGGGATCCGACGCTCCGCCTCATATTCCGCGTGCTTGCGTCCTTTCAATACTTCTGGAAAATAGATCCACCTGAAATTCATGAATAGCTGCGCAAGTGGATCACCACCAAGAAAGGAATCCGCAGCCAGATGCTCCATTTTGAACTCGAGAGCATGTTTATCGCGGCGAAAGTCGGCCAGGGTATCGTCTGCTGGAAGAAACATTTCTCGGAATCTCGACCATCCTAGCCAGTCCAAAGGGACGATAGTCGCGAGGATCGAAATTGTACGCAGAAGAGTTTCCCGCACTGTGTTTATCTCGGAGGGCGTTAGACCAGGGTCATGCGTCCACAGAAACTGTTCCAGTTTCTCCCCCGCCCATATCTGTTGGACATCTTCATAAAGGACAAAGGATTTGGTCGGCGTATCTTTGTTGTATTTTGCGTCGGCTAGAGCTTTGCGGATGTCTTCTAAGCTCATCTGGTCGGCATGTATTCACAGCGCCACCAACTTTGGCTAAGGGGAGAAGGGTAAATGATCCTCGGTGCGGTGTCGCTGTTTCGGCCGAGGAAAGCAGTGCGCGGCGGGCAAATCTAGTGTCGAGTGGGGTAACTAAGAGGTAAAGTGAGAGACAAGAGATGTCAGCAGAGCGGAGGCATTTATATGGCAGAGCGGAATCAGCCTCATTTCCCGGTCGGCAAACGCCAAGCTGCAGAGTCCGATCATTTTATCGCGTAGCTGTATGGCAAATGCGGTATTGGGTGGTCCGTGTCATTTTCCCATTTCAAGAAACACCTGAGATCTTGCAGCTAAGCCTCCAAGTCTTGGTGGACAATGGAGCGGGGCCCCGCGTTTCCCCAGACTGCAGGTGAAAATGATTCTCTGTCCTACCCACACCAAGTTCAGCCATACACGAACTGGCAAATAACCCGATGTCCTGGGGTTTCCTCGGGAATTGCAGGCAATGAATTCTTTTCGCTCGCAGATACGATATTCTTTCGTTGTATTCCGACAAATGACGGACAGCGAGAGAGCGGTTATATCGAAGTTTATGAGCACCTCAATGATTATTGGGATCTTCAACCTCGGCATGATCACTCGTATTCCAGAATATGAATATGAATATCAAGTTGAACTAATGACCATGTGTTAAGCTTATGTGCATCTGAAAGAACAAAATCTCAGCTCTCGACAGTGTTGTGATTCGATGTCGGTTCAATATCAATGGATGTTTTGAATTGCGGCTCGATGGAACGGGGCGCAGTGGCCTCGCGGCCCGGGGGGTTGTACCGTGGGTGAAGTCCGGGTTTAAGGCCCGCAACCCCGCGAGTCTTAAGGTTAAATCGTATGCACTTAAAGGTTCAGAATCTCTTGCATCTAGCGTCAAGGACCGGATTTGATTTTTTGGACCCGCGAAAAAATACCGCTGCTGTATTTTTCTTTTTCTTTTGCTTTCTTGATCCTTTTTTGTTGTTCTTGTTGCCTCCTGAATAGCACTGGGAGCGGGTGGCCCCGGAACTCAATGTATTAATCTAAGGTTCTCGGTAAAGTTCTTCCTTTTCTCTTCAATTTACTCCGTAGTTCCAAGGTTAATAAATCATTTCAATTAATATATAATTCAAACAAAAGCGCAAATAAGCACATACGACCACAGGGTGTGGAAAACAGGGCTTCCCGTCCGCTCAGCCGTACTTAAGCCACACGCCGGTGAGTTAGTAGTTGGGTGGGTGACCACCAGCGAATCCTCACTGTTGTATGTTTTTTTTTGTTTTTGGCTCTTGGTCCCAAAGGTCTTTCCTCTACGCAAACGCAGCTAACGGCTTCGCTAGATTTCCGGTCTTCCACCCAGCTCCCACTGGTGGAGGCCTCGAAGGCCCTCAGCCTAGAGAATCTACATGGGTTTGAAAAAAATTGCTGCAAGCAAAGCGCACGTTGGACTGTTCATGCAGTCCTTTTTTGTTTTGTCTTGTTTATTTTTGTCGCGACACACACCAAGCCAGGGTGTACATAACCGTCAGATTCGTCGACGGTCAACGTATCTAACCCTCCGACAAATGGAGCTAGCCAACTTTCCTTCACCATGAGAACAAAGAGATTATCGGGGGAAAGCCTCGATTTTCACTTGAGGGCTATGGTCAATCTTCCAGCCTCGATTCAGTCACGTCGTCGGATCTCTTAGTACGCTGAGACCAGCGTTCCAAGGCCGGTATGGCAACACCCGCCCAAATGATAAAAACTCCAATCCAAGCAAGCCCAAACGCATACCCATGCGTTTCTTTGAACTTGGGCCCTTGGTCCGCTGGGAATATCTTCAGTTGGACGTTACCCATTGCACTGGGAACATGTAAGTAAAGCAAAGCCAAATGAGGGATAAAAGACAACTTACTAGCCAAGTGAGAACAGGAGCGAGCTGGCTAAAGCTCGGAGTTCCCTATTTCCACCGCAACAGGAGTTCAACCAAGCGCTGATGAGCGGGGCAATCCCTCCGTACGCACTCGCCAGAAAGAACATTGCCATCACAGCATGCTCATTTGCTGGCCACGCCGCCAGTACCGCATACGTAGTTAGCTGGATTGAGGCACAGACGCAGATCACAATTGACCTATTCCCAATAGCATCTGCCACACAGGCCGCGAGGAGCATCCATACAATTTCCTGAAAACAAATATCAGCTGTGCTCGGTCTTCATCAAACCCTATGATGCATCGTGGGAGTAGGTTAAAGTTGTACTGACCAGTCCGCTTATAACCGTCGGCAAGTTGTTTATTTGCTCAACGCTGTATCGAGGTCTTCCATCTATTGTCAAGGATTTGAGCCACAGTCTCATCCATGTGGATACTTGCTGTCCACAGCTAAGCTGCATGATTCTGCGGAAATAGATTAGACTTGCGCTATGGTTTTATGGATATTCAGTTCTCCGGACAAAGATGATACAGGCGCAGAAGTGTAAGAGCAGCCTTCTTCTTAACGAAAGCTTTGGAAGTGCTGGATTTTGTCAGTATGAGCGTGAATCTTGAGTATTGTCCTTCGCAAGTAGCAATAGTAGCTGGGTTCCTTTACTTACCCCCATGCCAATGGAAAGCAGTAGATTTGCCAACACGAAAGCAAACGCTTTACCATTGGTACCGACCATTTGACTTTTTGAGCATCGCGACCTTGCTCTGCCAGTCGGTCAATTGACATCTGTCGTTCGTTCTCCGTCATCCACCATATTTTGGTTGATTTTGGTTCCGCTGCGAAGTTCAAGTTAGTCTTGTGATCGATATTTCGATCGGGAGGGGCACCGGTACCTGGACATGTCAAAAGGCCCAAAATAGCGACAGGGATACCGAGGATGAAATCAAAGATAAAGAGCCATCTCCACGATGCTATACCAAGCCGGTCGTGCATATTTTGGTATCTAGAGCCGAATTGTTAATACGGGGTCGACAAATAGTAGTTCAATAAACCATCGGCCAACGTACAGCCCAGATTGAATGTAGCTTGAAAACATTGGTCCGGCGCCGGCAGATATCCCAAACAAGGCCATCCGCCGACTAATCTCGGACTTGCGATACCAGCTACCGATCTATTTCAAAGTAGAAAGTGTTAACAGATATTGTACCCCCACAGATGTAAGATGAGAGATTACTCACGATGTAATAAACTCCGGGAGTGGAAACAGATTCAAATAAGCCAGCGCAGAACCTAAATCATTGGAAATGAGCCTCAAACCGCTGTGGCGACTAGGCGTGGGGGTCGAATCAAGTACCGAAGCCCGTATATCGTTTCGACGTTCTTAGCGGCATAAATGCCTAGGACACAAATAGACCATAGCATTGTGCACAGAGGCAGCCAAAATCGAGGGCTGAAAAATGTTAAAGCCAACGTACTGAAAGGCGAGCCAATCATGATCCCCACACTGAAATATGTGCTCATGAGGTTCAACTCATTACTGTCTATTAGAAGAAGAATGCGTTAGCATATGTCTTTGAGCCGAATGATCTTCGCCGATGGAGTATTTGCTCCTTACACATCTTCAAATCTTCCTTCATGCCCGAGAAAAAAGCATTGTTCACATTGGAGGTATCCAAGGATTTGATGAAGCAAGTCTAAACGAGCCCTCGAGATTAGCATGTATGACCAGTAGGTTCTTGGAAACTCACCAGGCATGTGTAAGTTAATATGAAAACATCCAGCTTGAAAATAAGACGTTTCTCTTCCTTGCTAGTTCCTGGCTCATGCCATCTAAAAAAAGATCGGAAGGTTCGCTGCTGCTGGTTCGTAGTATCACAGTCGGATATGTCTCTGACTGGGGCCACGGTGGACACGGTGGCCGAAGATTTGGGGTTTTCCGCCATCGTTGGATGTTCTCGCAAATTAATCAAGCGCGTTCAACATTGGAAAGAGATGATAGGTAAAGACCAAGATACTTACTTTATGAAAGTCGGGAAGAAACATTGGAAGCAAACAGTGCTTCAGTCATCAAGTAGCATTGAGACGCAGTATGCCCTGTTAAGGAGAAATCTCCGTGAGTATTGGCATCATTGTGTGGAGGTTTAATCCCTCTTCGGCAGATTGGATGGTGTGGAAAAATTGAATCCAGAGTTGTGCAGTGAGTACCTTGATGATATTCCCTATCGGGGCCGCATCTCCGAAAATATGACTAGCCTCACGTGGAGACTTAATTTCATCTTGTCGCATCCATTGGTGCTGAAGAATCACTTTCAGAGAGCGGGAGTGAGGACCTTGAGGATCTGCCCTACAAGGCGACATGGCCGAAAGAGTGGACGGCATCATGTGGAGGCTTGACCTCATCTACCTAGGTACCCACGCTTATTCCTGTTGACAAATCAACATTCAGAGTGATATCGAAAAACTTCTTTCTCACAGCCTATAGCATCATGCCTTTTACTAAGAGCGGCTGCCTGGGCTGCAGGGATATCGATTACCCGCCAGGTATTCAACAACGCACCTGGGCGGAGCTCCACAATGTCTATCATATAGATGACCAGGATTTGCCTTGCGATCATGGTCCTCTCTATAATAGGACTCCCTTGGCCTCTGCGAATCTCGACTCGGCCATCGCGCTTTTTTTGTTTGCTCTACGGGAGCAAACGAAATTCGATGGTATCACTGCTAACAAATCTGTTCTAGATAACATGTGCAGAAACATCGTGAAAAATTTCCTCGCAGACATGGCACTTGCGACCCTTGCATCCACCTTGTTCGCCCCTGGACAGAACTTTGCATAAATGCTACTCCAGATGGTCACAAGAGCAGGACAAAGCGTGGGCTTGTATGATAGAGACTGGAGATGCCGAATTCAAAACCTCACGGGAATGAACAAATTAATATTCATCAATCTACCAACACTAAAATGAAAAGAGTATGTCTAAGCATTCAAAATCTCCACATCTTCCGCCCCAGGACCTTGCCATCCTGGAATCTTCGAATCAACGAGAATTTCGGGAAAGTAGTCTCCCGAGGGGGGTGGGGTCTGCGCAGTACCATCATCAGAAAGCGTAGGCAATGAATCCTGCGCCGGCGTGAAGAGCGAACTTCCAGTTTGAGGCGACGAAGATCGACTTTGGTTTCCGGAAGTGGATCGTGAACGTTCTTCTTGAATCATTCGTGGTGGACGTTGGACTTTGTTTTCAAAAGGAATCACGGGGTCTGAGGGAACACTGTCTTCTAGGCCTGGCATCTTTCCAAGACCTGTTTTCACCAGCTCAGAGATAGATCCGCCGCTCATGACCTTGAGGGTCGGGACATCGGCCTCCAGCTCTTTCAGGAACCAAGCGCGGATGTCAACAGCCACCAGGGAATCAACTCCTTGCTCGACTAGGGTCATTGAATCCTCAATAATCTCGTCAACGGCCCTGCGAAGAATGCGCTTGAGATAGCCAATGAATGCATCTCGAGTGACGGAGTAGGCTTCATCAGCGGTCTTTACCGACTGCAACTGAACGCGCACCCGGACAGCTGCTTCATGTGCTTGAACTTCGGAGTCGACATCCTTATTGAGAATAAAATGACTGAATTTCACGTCACGGCGGTGAGCTTCCGTCACTTGCAAGTCCCGACGGACATGATTGATGCCCATCACAACCTGGGAAGAAGAATCCTCTGCGTGACCAGGTCGTCCAGTAAGAATGGTCTCTGCAAAGAGAACTTGCAGGTCATGTTCACTGATGTTGATGTAACCGAGGGACTGGAAGTAATCGAAATCGAACGTCTCGGAGTGAGCAGCATATCCCACGCCGAGAACCGCAGGAATGTTCATTGTCGATCCAGCCACGCCACGCTTGCGTCTTTTGTTTACTAGTGACGTCATAAACTCATTAGCGGCCGAGTAGTTACTTTGTCCACTCCAACCGATGACCGACGAGATACTGGAGGCGACGATGAAGAATTCGAGATCGGCTTTATGGAAAGCCTCATCAAGTAGTTGCGTTCCCAAAACCTTGGGCTTCGTCACCCGGGAGAATTGCTCGAAGGACATGTTCGCAAACAGTTCATCGCTCAGAACCATGGCACCATTTATAACACCAGCGATGGGCGGAAGTGCTGCGGCCATCGAAGCAAGCACGGACTGCAGCGATTCCGGAGAGGTGATGTCCAATGGAACTGCTTTGACAACGGCTTCGTATCGAGCATACATGTCATCAACAAAGCTAGTGTTGACTGTAGGTCTGCGGCTTGTGAGAACGATGAAGCGGGCTCCATGGGCGATCATCCACCCGGCGAGTGATTGGCCAAGCTCGCCAGTCATGCCGACAAAGAGATAGGATCGGTCGCTTCTGAAGATTGGCTGGGAGTCGATGGGCTGTACCATGGCCAGCACAGACTGAGAGTTCGTCCAGTCTACCACAGCCAAGGTCTCCCCAATTGCTTTGTGTGAGGTAACATCAGTCAGGTCAACCCCGTCAACCGACGGAAGGCCAAGAGTATCGTTAGAAAATGATTCCTTGAGTAAGTTTGCCAAATCGCCTAAGGGTGACAGTGTATCAACCTTGTGACTGACCAACATCTCCTCAGTGATCTCGAGACAAGATGAAGACAGACTTTCCACAACCAAATCACGCACAGCATCAGAGGCCACGCCGCGCGAGAAGTGCACAAACACAGAGCAGTTTTGCACCAATGATTGAACAACACGAACTGGCGAGCCGGGGTCGAGGTATACACATTGATTGGTTTGGCCGTTGGCAGCGTTGGACGTAACGCAAACGACATGGATGTTTTTTGCAGAGGCTTTCGCGCAAATTGCCGTCTGAACGATGAGATCGGGCTCGTTGATTATCAGCGTACTTCCTCGCGAGGTGAGAGACAAAAGACGGTCAGCGATAAGCTGAGCGCCCACAGCCACGATCTTAGAAGAGATCATAGATGTACAGACGGAGATGCACAGGTCTTCTGGAACCTGAACATCAGACTGGCTTGAATCAGTCAGAGCCAAAACATGTTGCTGGGTTGCCAAATCAACACCAGCGCACACACGAACAAAGCCTCCAGCTCCGACAGCGACGCTTTGCAAAAGGGAGTGGGTGATGCGAATCGTACGCGTTGCTATTATCGGCGAGTCGGTCACAGCTAAAGGTGAGACGCGACGAAGCTCAATAGACTGCTCGTTACCATATCCGACGCCAACCAATTCGACGTTTTCATTGGAGAGATTAGCGGGAGTCAGGATATTGCGTCGCTGGGAGTTGTATCTGTCATTCTTTTCGCGGTCGGGAACAATGCGAGAGAACAGCTGACGTCCGTTCTGAATATAAATATCGGGTTCCAGTGACCAGAGCATGGAATCGGTACCCCAGTTAGTCAGAGCCACTTGGCGGAGGACAGTTGCCGAGAGATCAGCTGCCGTACTCGAATGAATTCCATTTTGCACGGAGGAGTCCAGGTCATACGTCAAGATGTTCAACCCAGGACTCTCTGTACGGATGGTGCGGGCAATGCCAGTCATCATGGAGCTGTAAGGCTGATCATCACGGGAGCCACATGTCACCCAAACCAATACACCGGCATTTGTGCACGTCTTGAGACTGTCAAGTTTGTCGGCTGTTAGACCTTCCAGGTATGGTCGGTCAAGATCCGCAAGAGACAGAACTGTGAGTCCTCTGGACCCCTCAGTCATTTTGGCCAAGTCGGATTTAGCAAATTCCTCAACGGTGTTGAACAGCCGCTTAGATTGGAAGCGATGACCCATGGTCTCGTAGACTTCCTGGCTGAGTTTGTAAACCGGCCATGTCGTTCCACCGATGATTGCTAGGACGTCGGTTCGAATTCCAGCAGGATGAACTTGGACAGAAAGAGGGTTGCGCAGCAATGACACGTGATCATCCACTGCTTGAGCCACGAAGACGCTCATGGGCAAAGAGGCGCTAATGTCGGGACTAACGGTGTCGATTCCGGCAAATCCCGTGTTTTTGAGGACACTGTCCCACTGCCCCAGTGTAAACAACGGACCCCAAGGGCGACCCGTTTCAGCTCCAATCCACCAACCAGGGAGTGTGCCGACGGTCATTCCACTGAACAAAAGATCTGTGGAAGTCAACTCGGCCGTTACAAGGAAGCCACCGGGCTTCAATAGCCGTCGGACGTTCGAGAGAGATGCCTCAATATCAGCAGACACGTGCAGCACATTCACAGCGACAACTACATCATAAGACGCGTCCGAGAATCCCTGGGTTCCAGGTTCTTTCTCCATATCGAAAGTCTTGAACGTCATCCGATGGGCATTTTGTTGACCGAATCGCTCTTCGGCCGCCATGAAAAATCCGCTCGAAATGTCAGTGAAAGTGTACGATGCATAACGGCCTTCCAGGGCATCCAAAACCGCAGAGGTAGTGGCTCCGGTACCCGCGCCAACTTCGAAAATATTTACGCCGGGGTGAATTTTCGAAATTTGAGCGAGAACTCGAGCGAGCCAGCGACCGGTCGGACCAGAGCAGATTGCGCCTTCTTCGTAGAAAGCACGAAGAAGTCCATCTTGGTTCATATGCTCCAGCATTGAGTTGCCGGCATTGATGGTTTGAATCAGGTTATCACCGACAACCTGAACGAAACGGACATCTTTTCGATCGGAATAACAAGAGAGAATCTCTTCGATGTCGGAGCGGCTATCATGGTTGCATGAAGCAGACACCTTGTTGTGGCCACCACTGCCGACCATGCCGACCATGCGGTCGCACCAAGCCAGGTATCTCTGGTAATGTGGCAGAAGACCGCTGCGGTCTTTGGTAGGGATTGAAAGTGACGCGTTGCGGAGGAACCAGTACGACACTCTGTCGACGTCCTTGTAAAGCTGCACTTCATAGTCGGTCAATGTCTCCCCGGCCCCAGCAAGCTGTCCATCAGGCACAGCGATTGCGTAGTCAAAACGAGAAAACATAGGCATGTCATTCTTGGGCATGGCAGGTGCAAAGGGAACAAGCTTCACGCCTTCGAATTGAACGAACGCATATTTCGAATCATCCGCATAGAGATAAACATCTCCAGTGACGCCTGCTGTTGACTGTTGACGAACAGAAGATTCGTATTCCATGGTGGCTTGTTTGCCAGCATCACCGAGAGATGTAAAGTATGGGTTGATAGTGATACTGGACACTGAAACCGGAACGTGTAGAGACCACAACTGGGTATCGCCCGGGTAGGCCCAGGCCGCAAACACAGATTGAAGTGCTGAATCCAGGAGCCCCGGGTGGAGAACAAGGCCATCATCTTCGGACTGATCGGAGAGTGTACCCACGCTGTACCCGGGTTTGCGACGGATATCTGAAACGCCACGGAAAGGGTGGGCGTAATTGTATCCCACACGAGTCAGACTCTCATAGAATTGGTCTTCATCAACAGGAACCAGATTGTAAGGTTCTGCCCTGGAAATGGGCAGTGTATCAGCCCTTGCAGAGTTCATTACCACCAATGCGCCTCCCTTGGCATTTAATAGAATGGTTCCATCTCTCGCCGCGGAGTAACACGCCCAGTCAGCCGTCATTTTGGCGTCTGAGAAGGCCACTGATGATACACTGAATATTGTTTCCACACTCATATCGTCGTCATCAAATGCGATCGCGCGTGGAATATCCAGATCGATAAGTTTCATCAGTGAAAGTGCAGCTCCAGGTCGCAGCTCAAACGCAATGTTTTTTAAAGCCTCGAGGGCCATTGAAGCATACCCAGTGGCCGGGAAGACGGTTTGACCCTGCAGTGCGTGGCCACTCAACCAAGGCATTTCGCTTTGTTGCAAGATATTCCGCCACTGGAATTCCCCTGGGGTTGTCGCCTCCACACAAGGAGATCCGAGAACTGCATTTGAAACATGAGCCGGATTCCTGTGCTTGAAGTGGTTTGCGAGGCGACTATCAGTCCAGTAGTCGGTTTGGTGAGTAAAGGGATACGGAGGTAGGTCTCTCAGGACAAGTGGTTCCTGGCCATTGACAGACAACAGTTTTTCCACCGCAGAGAACTGCACACTTTTCGAACCACATTGCTTCCAGACGAAGCCAAGTGCATTCCCAATTTCGGCGACATCGTTCTGACCGCGAGCCAAAACACCGGTATACGGCGTGGTTGTCTCTCCATTGATAGTAGCAGTAGCGGGGCCTTTGAGAGCAGGATGAGGACCGACCTCAATGACAATATCGAAAGAGCCGTTGTTTCTGACTGCCTCCGTCAAGGCATCAGCAAAAAGAACAGTCTGGCACATATTGTCAACCCAATACTGGTTCGTCACACGAGATTGATCCATGACCTCCCCGTTGTAAACACTTGAATACCATATGGTTGGTGCATCTGTTGATTGCGACAACGGTTGTATGTCGCATTTTTGAAGCGAGTTGTAGTATGAGTCGGCGCAGGGAGTCATATGAGCACTGTGGTAGGCAGTGTCTACTTTCAGTTTGCGAGCAAACATGCCCTTCCCCTTTAAAAGGCTTTCAGCTGCGTCAATGGCATCTTCATCTCCACTGATCGTGACACTGAAGCTGGAATTAATTGCTGCAAGTTGCAGCCGCCCCTGGAAATTATTGGCACAAATCTCCCGGGCCGCATCTGGGGACTCGGCGACTGCCATCATAGCTCCGCGGGGAGCATCGGGGCTGGGACTGGCAGCTAGTTTGGCATGCACACCACGGAAGTATGCTATTCTGATCGCATCCTTGGCAGAAAGAAAACCAGCAGCATAAGCAGCTCCAATCTCACCCGATGAGTGACCAACTACCG
The DNA here is from genome assembly GCA_911174995.1 of Penicillium olsonii. Classification (NCBI taxonomy): domain Eukaryota; kingdom Fungi; phylum Ascomycota; class Eurotiomycetes; order Eurotiales; family Aspergillaceae; genus Penicillium; species Penicillium olsonii. The sequence continues at coordinate 459,194 of CAJVNO010000015.1, read as the reverse complement.
CTGTAAATTTGATGCCGGCTGCTCGAAGGATGTCAACTAGGAGAATCTGCACAGCCGAGCACAGGGGTTGCGACAGAGCTGCTTCCGCAAGCCGAGAATTTTCTTTCGATGCGAGAAGCTCGTCGCGAATTTTCCAACTGGGTCGGTCTTCAGCGGAAGTAATGCTTTGGAGAGCTTCGTCCAACTCGGCAATGCGCGACGCAGCAAACGGAGACGACTCGATAAGGCGAGCTCCCATTCGCGGCCATTGTGCGCCTTGGCCAGTGAATATCCCCAACAGATTTGCGGGGCCGTTGAGGCTTTTGAATCGAGTGTTCATATCTTCGGTTTCTGAATCGGTGCGACTCAAAGCTTCGAGTGCAACAATTGCATCCTGGACTGTTGGAGCAAAGACGTCCTTGCGGTATGGCAATGTTGAGCGACGGTCTTGCAGAGTGTAGGCAACGTCTCGAATCGGAACATCTGGGTGATCCTTGAAATATTCGAGATGATCAGAAAGCATTTGCCGCAGCGCCAATTCCGAGGCCGCTGAGAAGACGAGGGGAGCAAAAATCTCATTGACCGACGTGACCATTTCACGGGTTTGGGTGTATTCTTCCAGAATGCAGTGAGCATTTGTGCCACCGAAGCCGAAGCTGAAAAGGGAAAAGATGTTAGTAGAATATTTAATTAATTTCAAAGCCAGGCACTAACCTATTCACGCTTGCTCTTCGCGTCTGGCCTTGGACAATAGCCCAGGGGGTTGGAGATGTAGGTATCTTCAAGTGATTGAAGAAAGGTGCGACGCGATCACTCAAATTCTTGAAGTGCATATTCGGTGGAATGATACCATTTTGCATGGCAAGTGATGTGCTGATAACACTGGCGAGGCCGGCTGTACTCTCCGTATGACCGATGACCGTCTTGATTGAGCCGACGAACAAAGTCTCCGCATCCTGGGCGGCAGGAGATCCGACAGGGAAGAGAGAATTCGAGATAGCCTCTGCTTCTTGTGGATCACCGGCTTGGGTACCAGTGCCATGGGCATGGAAGAATTGGGGTCTGTCTTGCAAATTGTTGATGGGATCGAGTCCAGCGCGGGAATAGCAGTCGCGAATCAAGGCAGTCTGCGCCACGTTGCTGGGCACCGTGAGGCCAGAGGTCTTCCCATCCTGGTTGACGGCAACTTCACGAATAACGCACTCGATCGGATCGTTGTCGGCAAGTGCCTGGGAAAGTGTTTTTACGATCACGGCAGCCACTCCCTCGCCACGAGCATATCCATCGGCTGCGGTATCCCACATAGCACAACGGCCGTTGGGGGAAAGCATACCGAGGTTACTTTCTGAAATGTACATTGCTGGCAGGCTTAGTTCATTGTCGATCGTTTAGGGTTCGTGCAATACTCACCAGGGCTCAAAATCAAGTTCGTACCCGCTGCGACGGCAACCTTGGATTTGCCGCTGCGCACGATTTGCACAGCCAGATCCAAAGCAACCAGACTACTCGAGCACGCAGTGTCAAGAGTCATGCTCGGGCCATGCCAATCAAAGAAGTACGAGACGCGGTTTGCCATAATACCCCGTTCCAAACCCGTGGCCGTGTATCGCGGTAGGGTCTCCCAGTCACGGGTGACCATGGTGTTCCAGTCATCGGACATCATACCAACGTAGATGGCAGTATTAGATCCTCTTAGGTTCTCCATGGGTTGGCCTGCGGCACAAAGACTGTCATACACAACCTCCATAAGGACCCGTTGCTGTGGGTCCATCGCGTCAACCTCGCTTGGTTGAATATTGAAGAACCCAGCATCGAACTTGGTAATACTTGTTCGTTCTGCCTCCTCCAGCCAGTATGACTGGGTGGCGTTTGTGGTTCCATGATGGGCGCCAACTGGGTGGTAGAACGGATCGATGTTGAAGCGCGATGCTGGCGGTTTGCTTGACAGGTCACGTGGGTCCTTGATCAGCTCCCACAGCTTGCTGGGCGTGTCCGATCCTCCTGGAAACCGACAACCTGTCCCAATGATAGCAATTGGCTCAACCATGATTCCAAAGAATGTATATCCTCGTGTTGAATAGAGGGTGGAGGGTTATACCGAAAAGTTCGTTCTCTTGTTCCAAGGTTTGGAGATATATAGTTCAAGGGTTGCGAGGTTGAAGACTTGGCAGTGGTGATCAGTGTCGTGCCTGAGAGTACGATTTCATTAGCTGATTTGCAATTCACGCTGGAGAGGGTACCTTGCGTGTCTTTTATCATGACATGGTGTGAAATCAGGCCCCGGATGAAAGTTGGAGCACGCGAAAGCCAGGCGGATTGTCAGCGAATGATCGGAATTCTCCACCAGATTTGGAAGGCCGATGGAATGCAGGGTCCAATCCATTCGGAGGATTTTTTCCCTCCAAGAGACCGCCATGTGGGTTGTGGTTTTTTTTTCTTGCGAGGTGTAGCTGGGTGGGAATCAGAGGAATGCTGTTTCGAGAGATGAGCCCGTTAGTCGATTCAAATCCTGCAGTCAGCCGGTGCAACACATGCTGAGATTGGAACTTGACGAGACCGATCACACCAAAACGGACACGGCCTTTCAGCCTGAAACTGTGTATCCCTCCGGTGGGGGCCTAAGTGGACCAGCGACAGAAAAAGACGCAGCCCCCAAGGCTCGAAATGGTAAAAGAATGTACTGGCTGGAGTGATGTCTTGGGATTAACACAGAGAGTGGTGAGATCCCCGCGCGTACGAAGAGCGCAAGGCACTCCCTCGATACTAGTGAATTGAAGCCAAGTAGAACCAGTATAGATCGTAGTGAAGATCAAAACAAGGTTTTATTTTGTTAAGTGTCCAATGTTATTTCAAAAGCGCGCTATCTTCTAGACTAAGGCATGGACATCCATTCACTAGGCCCCCTTTCCATGCTGTTCATGTTCATTGCAAAGTTCGGGGCTGGCGGAAAGTTTTGGCTCGGCTGCCCTGGGGGCGTGAAGCTGCTAAGAGAGCTATTCATCATGAAGTAGTCGGCTATAGTTTGGTTAGAAGAAAATAAAGACGCTAGGGAGGACCTCTCACGATCAAATAAGCTCATATAATCCGATGATACTGTAGCATCGTCGCCTGGAAGAGAGCCTGTGGCCTCATGATCGTCAAACGGAGCACCGTTGAGCGGAAAGTGGCCACCGGAGTGCGCAATGGCTTGTGTGAGTGCAAGATTATGCCTTCGCCCATCATCTGCCCTGGCCAGAACGAAGCTGACAGTCTCGGCCGCTTTCTTAGCTTCTTTGGAACTCTCGCTCCGTCTCATCCAAATTGCCCTGCATCGTTGAAGCGCTGCACGAATGTCTTGTTCGCGCTCCAATGTCTGTCCTCGATGAAGCATGGAGCATAGAATCATCGTGGCGGTAAGGAACTGATGATTCATGATGGACGTGACGCGGAACCGCATGGTATAAAGTTGACCCCCTGGGCAAGTTTCCTCGTCTAGAATATGTTGGATCTCAAGTGTACCAAGGGAAGCTTCCAAGCAGACCTTACGCGAGTAAGAGGTCGCTTGATCATCGGAATTGTCCGACTTGGGGTAGAAGAACCTCTTGTGAAGGACAACCTGTCCCTTGTAGATCATATGATATAGGAATAACCGGGCCATAATGATCTGTGGTGCGTCAGTCATACTTGTTGCCATGGACTTGAGCTTTAATGGTGGGGGGATGCTAGCTGCCGCCTCTTCGATCATGGAATCAACATGCATGACATCGGCATATGTACATGGCCTGACTGCGTCAGTCAGATCTATCACGGCCCCAAGTGCCGCGAGAATCCGCCTTCGGGCGATGATTCCAAGGGAGTTTGTATACTCAGTGAGGGGACGTGAGAGAGGCAACTCAGTGGATTGTTCGTCGAAATCCGTGTCATTCAAGTTTCGTGGCTCGGAAGTATCCCATTTGCTGTCGGAGATCATTCGCGGCATGCCCATTTGATTGGAGATCAGTATGTCACCCATTAGAACTGTTGCCCAAAGTCGACGACGCATTTCGCCTTGAAAGGGTGAGATCCCGGCGAAGTGACTTGGGTCACGGTGATAGCCCATTCGCATCGCCAAATTGACCTCCAGAGCCAGTAGGAACCAGATGTCCTTATCGGCATCGGTTCGAATGCAAAATTCCGCATATGTGTAATTTATGACCGTCTCCAAAACATATGGCCCTGACCTTGTATATTCCCCTAGTGTCAAGCACTGCACGATCTTCTCGCGATAGAGATCGACTTGGAGCGATATATCCTCGGGATTAGGTTCAGATGGGACCTCGGAGGTAAGGCATGCCAGACAAATCATGCTGAAGAGAAGACCAATCCACATAATAGGCGTGCCCGACTGATTTCCCCAGAATGCCTCATACTGCTCCAGTTAGCAAATTGATCCATGGGATGTTTGATGAACTTACCTCACGTAGAAAACTTGGGCCATGCACCGCAGCTAGGATAGGATCAGTGGCTAGTACCAACGAGATCCATATAAGGGACGTAAGACGTACAAGAGGAAACTAGGTCGAGGTAGTTGAAATAACGAGCAACATATCGATCTACAGCAGATCTCGGAGGCAACGCTGCCAGAATCTCTTCCTTTGAGCCTAACCGGCGCCCTCCATACAGCAGAAGCGCATATCCCGACCGAGGGCGGGCCAAGCGATTTCCGTGCTCATCAAGGTCAAGATCCGACGGGGTGCTTGCGAGGCTGAACTGCTCATCATGATCGAGATGGTCTTTGAGATCCGCGATTCCATCGAGGATAGTCGCCCAATGATGATTCCCAACGTAGTGAAAGTCTGAATCGCTGATTTGCATACTACCACACTCCGAGCGACCATCCACAGCATCGCCAGCTATATCACTGGGTGGTGGATTTGGGATTCTTGATGAACCTGAGACTTCGGAGCCTGGGGGAGGATGTGCTTGTGCCTTGTTCGCCGAGTCGGTCATCAGCGAAACGACCAAGCGCTCTAACTGAGCCAAACGGTCATATACGACAGGCGCTGTCCCGGACGACGCCTTTGAAGAACCCATGAGCCCTGAGTTATCCACGTAGGTACATATCTGGCCACGGCTAGAGCAGGAGGAACATGGCTGTTGACGGTCACATCGTGATCTGCAGGAATGTGAGTATGTGGAGCCACGCATCCGCACATTAGACTTGGCTCATACTTGCGACGTCGGCAGGCGTTACACGAGAGCTGGGGCTTGTCTCTTAATCGACTGACTTTCGGCCGAGGATGTGATAGCTGCGATGGCTGTAATGGATGTGATGGTTGCGACAACTGCGACGGCTGCGAGGACTGGGATGACTGTGATGGCTGTGGTAAATGGCCCTGGCTCTCTAGGTCCATTTTGCGGCTGTAGGGCTGGGAGGACAGACGCCGGAGGAGGATCGGCGGGGCTCAGGGACGCGTGACCACGACCCACACGTGACCCCATCCCCCGATCCTCCGACGGCCCCACCCAGACCCACAGAGGCTCCGCGGGAGATCTGCCGATCCACACGGAGGATCGGAGGATCGGAGGATGTGGCGGACAGCCTAACGGACGGTGACCGGAGAGTTCGCGGCGGACGACCGACTTAGGAGTACCCAGAGGGATTGTCTGATACCAGAATTTGCTTTAAATCACGCGCAAATGGTTGGCCAGAATACTCTATCGTCTCCTTCAACATCTTCTTCTCGACGCAGTCAGCAATGTCTTCCACGCCAAGCTCTTCGAATACTACTCCGGGGAAATTGGAGTCTGCCGCACTCTCAGAAAAACTGGTTGATGCTAATCTCGTTGATTGGGATGGCGACGATGACCCCGAGCACCCCCGTAATTGGTCAACACGGACCAAATGGGCCAATATTTTGATCATATCGATATTGGCGTTGATCACGTATGTTTTGAGTCCTTGCATAGATACGAAGAGAGAAAAACTAATCATGCTATTTTCTCGTATAGGAATATGGCTCCTACAATGTGTGCGCCCGGGGTGGCCGAGATTGCTGCCGACCTCCACATCACATCGACGGTGGTCAGCACACTGGCCATCACGCTGTATGTTCTGGGAATCTCCATAGGTCCGATGTTCACCTCTTCACTCAGTGAGATCTACGGACGGGTACCTGTCTATCATGGAACTTCATTCGTTTTTGTTATATTCATCATTGGTGGCGCCTTGAGCCAGACCACTGCCCAATACATGGTCTTCCGGTTCATATCAGGATGCGCTGGTGGCACCCCGATGGCACTAGGCGGAGGCAGCATTGCCGATCTTACCACAATTCAGGAACGAGCCATGGCAATGGCTTTGTTTAGTCTTGGACCACTAGCAGGACCAGTAAGTCTCGGCATTCTTTTCCCCACTCCCGGCATCTAGCCCGCTTTTGGGTCGTGTTCAAGACTGTACTAACGGCGGTGTGCTTAGGTCCTTGGCCCAGTCATTGGAGGCTTTGTTGCAGCTGGTAAAGGCTGGCGCTGGACCTTCTGGCTTCTAGCCATTCTCGGAGGCGCGTTTGGCATTGCTAGCGTCGCCCTGATGCGGGAAACACACCCCAAAATCCTTCTCCGCCGAAAGGCCGATCGCCTCCGCGCCACTACCGGCAACCCGGATCTACGCTCCAAGCTGGAAAGCACTCTATCCCCTCGTCAGGTTGTGTTGCAAGTGCTTGTCCGCCCCCTCATGCTTCTGGTGCGATCGCCCATCTTATTGGTCATTTCGCTCTACGTGGCGCTAGTCTTTGGTGTCATGTACCTGCTCTTTACCACGTTCACCGGTGTTTTCGAGGGGCAATATGGCTTTTCCACGGCTACCTCTGGGCTTACCTACCTCGGCCTTGGTGTGGCGCTCGTGTTCAGCATGTTCATTTTCAACATGTTCAATGCTCGGGTTTTGGCCGCCCGCATGAAGGCTGATGGCGTGCAGCAACCACGGCCTGAGTACCGTCTGCTTTTCATGATCTGGTTCAGTCCATTTGTGGCATTTGGTCTTTTCGTTTATGGTTGGACTGCATACTACCAGGTTCATTGGATCGTACCGATCATAGGTACGTCCCTAATGGGTTTCGGGGCCTATTTTGTGATCGTAAGTTGCTTGATTTCTTCCCTTGTTTTTTGATTCCTGATTTTTCTTTCGCATGATTACTGACAAAGGGTTTTACCACGCTTAGATGCCTGCGCAACTGTACTTGGTGGATGTGTTTGGCTCAGAGGCTGCCGCATCAGCACTCGGTGCCAACAATCTACTGCGTTACATTTCTAGTACATTCCTTCCCCTCGCGGGGCCAAGTATGTACAAGACTTTGAATTATGGGTGGGGGAACTCATTACTCGGGTTCCTTGCACTGGCCTTCCTTCCAGGTCCCATTCTCTTTTACAAGTATGGTGAGCGACTACGGGCTAATACGAAGATGGCGCTCTAACCTGGGCCACCATGGTGGTTCCCGAGTACCTGCCAAGAGACCCCTCCCCCCTCCCTTCCTGCAGATCTTTGATATTTTAATATTGTCTTGAAGAACTTTTTTTCTTTTTCTTGAATAGATCCAGCATACACAGTAATCATTCATCCATAGTGCTTATACTACTTATAGCCTAGTGCGCTGGGTAAAGCTCTCGAATTGACTCCATTCACTCCCTCGAACTACCGAGTAAGCATAAAGAGACAGTTACTGATAGTACTATCATAGGATTTCTACAGTGTTTTCGGGGTCTTTATCGAACACCCCAATCACAGTGCCAGCATTTGTAATATTTTCTACAACCTTGAATGCCTTCGTTTGTCACCATTTGAGGAATATGTGCAGTGTTTCAGCTCAATAAAATGCTAATTAACTAACAATTAAGCCGGCCTCGCCAAGCTTCACAAGCAACGAGCCCCCACTGAAGTGGGTCGTTGAAGCGATACCCCTGGGCATCGTGACTTCACCTGGACACGCTAATGCGGTCTGAAACTGAAGCTTATCACGCCCTGGTATGTTCCAACGGACGTAGTGCGGACGCTAGTCCGATCGCTTACGGGTCGATAGGAGCTTTTTTTCTGTTTTTGTTTCTCCCCCCCGCCCCCCCCCCCCCCCCCCCCCCCCCCCCCCCCCCCCCCCCGCCCGCCCCCCCCCCCCCCCCCCCCCCCCCCCCCCCCCCCCCCCCCCCCCCCCCCCCA